>CM017188.1:44354255-44401755 GCA_004837865.1 Musa balbisiana | reverse complement strand
GCACACCACCGAGCCGCGACCGCACCTTTCGCCAAGGCCTTCGACCGGTGCTGCATGGGCCCCGCGCGCGTGGGGAGCACGCCCTCCAGGACGTGGACTGGTCCTCTCGAGGACCAGCCCCCACATGCTCGCGGGACCCGCTCATAGTTCCTCCACTCGGTCAGCGAAGGTGGAGGAAGAAGACGACCTCCCTGTGTGTGTTCCCGACTCTTAAAGACCGACTCGATTAATTCAAAGAATTTATGCACATAATCTGGAACAGCATTAAGGCTCTCTTTTAACCGACCATTGAGTCCGATCGTGACAACACTTCCAAATTAATGATATACGCATGGTGGCCATTGTCTAAAGGCATTAACTCAAATACACGTACCTGTGAATTATACGATACGCTATCTTGGGACCCTTCGTGTACATCTTTACGAATGATGATGTACGGGAACATAATGGTTTCGATCAAAGATGAAACCATGTGATCTCACTCCCATATTTGTGTTAACGTTTGTAGTATCCAAGTAATGAGTGATCCAGATTGAGTCTGCTAGTTTGACGTACAATCTTAGTCGTAGTTGTTTTTCTACAAAATTAGCCGTCAACTGTATGAAGCAAGCTTTCCTTGAAAATTCTGGAAAGATTACAAAATAAGTATAGAAAAAGATTACAAAATTATTTTTTCCATAATTATTTTGTCCAATTAAGGATAAGAATATTGATTAGCAATATTCTGAAACGTAGGAAAAAAGAGACCGGTTTATGAAAAAATAATAGGTGGAGCCCGCATTGGACCATTCCAATGAGCCATTATGAATGATGGCTATTAAGATTCGATTGCTCCCCATGAATTGTCTACTATGAACTAATCAAGTGTTTCTTATTTTGTTTTCTTGAATTAAAAAAAATGACAAACCAAACTTTTCATTTATTCATCCAACTATGTTTTAATGGTAGCAACTAATTAAATTGCTCTTCACATGAACGTTAATTCTAATTAAATTGCTTTGGTTTAAAATAAAACTAAATTTTATTACAGGAGGGACCAACGACTTTGTAAATAAATATATCTGCAGGTTATTGAGGATAACTATCGACCCACAGTCTATAAAAAAATTAAATATTATATGCATTATTATCAAGACAATGGCCAAATGCATGATAGGGTTATTACTAGGTAGGTTCCAATAATTATGATCCTAAGATTAAAGACCAAGTTATAGGACCAATTTATTCTATTTCGTACGCATCATGTCAATATAAACTACTGCATTTAGATATGATGATAATAGAAATCACAATGATATTGAAAGACAATTTGTGGGTCCGGCAATGGAAACCATGCAGGAATCTCCAAAAATGCTCAGCGGCAAGCAATATCTTAAAGCATAACGTAATATTCTCATGACGAAAAATCCCTACCTATGGATCAGACATAGATGAGACATGCAACCTTCGATCTGGTTGATTACCTTAAAAAAGCTTGTTGATTACCATTCACATCTTGAGTCCGTGTTTATCTTTGGGTGCAAGCTGGTGCAACCAGGCATGTAACGGTGTTGTTGGCTGAAGAAGCAACAGTGCTTTGGCCAAATCCTTAGAGAAGACAAAATAATGGCAGCAGCCTGTCTCTGCGTCCAGGTACAATGCTGACACTTCCGCAAATGGCGTCTGTGCGAACATCAGTTGTCGTGGAAGAGACAACGCCAGAGAGACTGACTGAGAGAGAAACATTATTGAGCAGTACGCGTCAGCATAGCAAGTAACTCAGTGGCTGCATATAGTAGACATTGTGTAGAGAGTCAATTTCAAACACCCTTCAATACCTCACCGCTTCTCTAGCTCTTTTTTAGTAGAACACTAGAAGCATTACTTTATGATTCCCATTTCCAGCTTTCTTTCTCTCTTTGCGTTGCAAAGTTCGGTAAGAATTGCATGCAAGGTCTGCACACTAAAGCTCTTAGATTAAGTGTATGATTAACTGGAAGAATCCCAGTTCCTGTTCTTTTAATGCTTGTATACGTACATGGCAACTGTCAGATTGAGTGAGTGATTAAAAGAGAGTATCTAACATACTGTTCTTTTGAGACTTCTGTGCGTATATGGCAAATGCATTGCGATTAAACTGACCAGGCATGGCAGATTTCGGTAAAAGAGAAATGATACAGGCACAGACCGATAAGTAGCTGTTCTCTCCCCCTTCAAGCACGAGACACGGTGACAGTACATAACAGTAAGAAAAGGTTAAGAAATTGATAGAAAGCTCCAGTTTAAGAAAACCTAGCATGCGTCTACCCTGCTTTCCTTCAAACTCTCTCTCTCTCTCTCTCTCTCTCTCTCTCTCTCTCTCTCTCCGTCTCTCTATGAGACCTAAAGATCGTGAAATTTATTGTGATCTTTATCTCACTAGATAACAAGATAAAACATCATCATTGTCCCCGTTACTTTCCTAGCTCGTCACCGTCCTTACCTTCTATCACCCCCACCTCTTCATCAATGCTCATCGTCTTCGCGATATGAGGTGCATGGCCGCTGCCGAAGGATCTCACGTGGTCCTTGAGAGATCGCTTGTGCTTGAAGTCGGAGCCGCAGATGCAGAACCACAGCTTCCCACAGTTCTTCTCGTGGGTGCGCCAGTCACCGCGCACTGCGAATGCCTTACCGCACCTACGGCACGCGAAAGGCCGCACTCCGTGCTTGCGCTTGTAATGCGTCTGCAGCGTCCGAAAGTCCTTGAGCGGCCGTGACCTAGGATGCTCAATGTTGTTCTTACACCCCTCCGCGCAGCAGTAGCACGGCAGCTTCAACAGACATGGCGAGGGCAATTGCCTCGTTATGCCACGCGGTGACTCCGATCCCCTCCGATACTGCGATCCGTGACCCCACATGTGCATCTGATTGGACAGCAACATGCAAAGTTAGGAACGGAAGAGACAGTATCTCGAAGTGAAAACCGAGTAGGGACCTAATACATGACGTTCATCGACCTGCATGTTGTTGAAGCGATTAAAGGTTTTGTTGGACACGGTGCAGGAGAACTGGGTGGCGCCAACGAGGATTTCGGCGGGAGAGGGAATCCAGTAGCGACTAGGCACGAGGTTCAAGCCTGCGGCGGTGGTGGCCACGGTGCTTGTGCTTGCCCTAGGCCTCGCATTCGGGGGGCCAATGGAGAGTTCGATCGTCACTGAGGAGTCATCGTCCACTTGGTTTGAAGAGTGGGAGAAGTGATACTGCGGTTTCGAGCTTGCGCGGAGCCACTTAGAAGCAACAAAAGTGGAAGTAGAAGAAGAGCAGGAGGAAGAAGCTGGTGAGGATTGGCTTCCAGGCGGCCAAAGCGAGAGCAACAAAACGGTGTTATCTTCATCCTGATCATTGGTACTGAAAGACATATCTGTCTAGAATGGAGAAGAGGATTGGAGGGGAAGAGAGTGGGAGAGAAAATGAGGTGAGAGGGAGATATATATCCGTATAGAGGTGGGTGGAGAGAGAGAGAGAGAGAGAGAGAGAGAGGAGAGAGAGAGAGGAGAGAGAGAGAGAGAGAGAGAGGAGAGAGAGAGAGAGGAGAGAGAGAGAGGAGAGAGAGAGAGAGGAGAGAGAGAGAGAGAGAGGAGAGAGAGAGAGGAGAGAGAGAGAGGAGAGAGAGAGAGAGAGAGGAGAGAGAGAGAGGAGAGAGAGAGAGAGAGAGGAGAGAGAGAGAGGAGAGAGAGAGAGGAGAGAGAGAGAGAGAGAGGAGAGAGAGAGAGGAGAGAGAGAGAGAGAGAGAGGAGAGAGAGAGAGGAGAGAGAGAGAGAGGAGAGAGAGAGAGAGAGAGAGAGAGAGAGAGGAGAGAGAGAGAGGAGAGAGAGAGAGGAGAGAGAGAGAGGAGAGAGAGAGAGGAGAGAGAGAGAGGAGAGAGAGAGAGAGGAGAGAGAGAGAGGAGAGAGAGAGAGGAGAGAGAGAGAGAGGAGAGAGAGAGAGGAGAGAGAGAGAGAGAGGAGAGAGAGAGAGGAGAGAGAGAGAGGAGAGAGAGAGAGAGGAGAGAGAGAGAGAGAGAGGAGAGAGAGAGAGAGAGAGAGGAGAGAGAGAGAGGAGAGAGAGAGAGAGGAGAGAGAGAGAGAGAGAGGAGAGAGAGAGAGAGAGGAGAGAGAGAGAGGAGAGAGAGAGAGAGAGGAGAGAGAGAGAGGAGAGAGAGAGAGAGAGGAGAGAGAGAGAGGAGAGAGAGAGAGAGGAGAGAGAGAGAGGAGAGAGAGAGAGAGAGAGAGGAGAGAGAGAGAGGAGAGAGAGAGAGGAGAGAGAGAGAGAGGAGAGAGAGAGAGAGGAGAGAGAGAGAGAGGAGAGAGAGAGAGAGAGGAGAGAGAGAGAGGAGAGAGAGAGAGGAGAGAGAGAGAGAGAGGAGAGAGAGAGAGAGGAGAGAGAGAGAGAGGAGAGAGAGAGAGGAGAGAGAGAGAGGAGAGAGAGAGAGAGGAGAGAGAGAGAGGAGAGAGAGAGAGAGGAGAGAGAGAGAGGAGAGAGAGAGAGGAGAGAGAGAGAGAGAGAGAGAGGAGAGAGAGAGAGAGGAGAGAGAGAGAGAGAGAGAGAGAGAGAGAGAGAGGAGAGAGAGAGAGGAGAGAGAGAGAGAGGAGAGAGAGAGAGAGAGGAGAGAGAGAGAGGAGAGAGAGAGAGAGAGGAGAGAGAGAGAGAGAGAGAGGAGAGAGAGAGAGGAGAGAGAGAGAGAGAGAGAGAGGAGAGAGAGAGAGGAGAGAGAGAGAGAGAGGAGAGAGAGAGAGGAGAGAGAGAGAGGAGAGAGAGAGAGAGGAGAGAGAGAGAGGAGAGAGAGAGAGGAGAGAGAGAGAGAGAGGAGAGAGAGAGAGAGGAGAGAGAGAGAGGAGAGAGAGAGAGGAGAGAGAGAGAGGAGAGAGAGAGAGAGGAGAGAGAGAGAGGAGAGAGAGAGAGGAGAGAGAGAGAGAGGAGAGAGAGAGAGAGAGGAGAGAGAGAGAGAGGAGAGAGAGAGGCTTTGTTTCCGGATTAGGCCATGGGCCATGGTGCATCTATTAGTCACCATGAACACCTACAGTACGACTTTTCCCTCGGTATTTGGTTGCCGCTGCTGTCCAATTCATCGTCCATGATAGCACTCAGGAGAAGCCTCCTTCTGCATCCTTACTCTGCTTTGCCAGTCACGGATCATGCATGCATTCCAGCAGCTGGGATCCGTCGGTCTCGCTGAGGTTCAATCACCCCGCCCTTGTTCTCCTCGAGAAGTGCCACACGCCAACCCACTTCTGGCCCAGATGATGAGGCTCCACCTCACTGGCCAAACTTCTCTGCGGTCTCCTACCCTGAGCACCTGAATTATGCCCTTCTCCTCTTCCGCCACTTCACCCCTCATCCCAATCTTTACATCTACAACATCATGATTTCAGCTCTATCTTTCTCGCCAGGCCAGTCCTTCGATCTCTACAAGTGTATGCTTTGTGCATCCTAATGAACAGACCTTCCTTTCCCTTCTCAAATCTTCCATCAATGTGTCAGTCGGTAAGCAGGTCCATGTCCATGTCATTGTTTGTGGCCTCCGCTCGTGTATCTATCTGCAGAATTCCCTCGTGAAGATGTACTTGGACGGTGGGGATGTAGCTTCTGCCCGTCAGGTGTTTGATCAGATGCCCGAACACGATGTCGTTTCGTGCAATAGTATGCTATCTGGGCTGGGCAGACAAGGATGCTCTACGGGAGCTCTCAGGTTGTTTGGAGATATGCAAGCTTTAGGTATCAAACCGGACGCGTACACCATTGTTGGCCTTCTGACGTGCTGTGGCCAGCTGAAAGATCCGCGCCTTGGGAAGTTGTTCACGGGCTGATCGTAAGAAAGTTTCCTACCAGCACCCATGCAAGTGGCTCGATTTTGAGTAATGATCTTTTGGATCTGTATGCCAAGTGTGAAGAAATGGAAATTGCTATCAAGATGTTCGATGGATTTGTTGAGAGAGATGCGATCTCGGGGGAACATAATTATTTCTGGATTTGCAAGTATTGGAAAATTGGATCTTGCTCGCAGGTTTTTCGATGAAGCGCCTAGGAGAGACCTGATCTCGTGGAATTCTCTTCTTGCCAGATATGCTCGGAGAGGTGATTTCGGAATGGTGATGAAACTATTCCGGGACATGCTGGTTAACAATGTAAGGCCTGATAAGGTGATTGCCATTTCTCTTGTTTCTGCTGCAGAGATTGGCGAACTAAATCAAGGAAGGTGCGGACATGGTTGGGTGCTAAAGGCTTATGGAAATCTAGATGCCTTTTTGTGGTCAGCCTCAATAGATATGTACTCTTGGTGTGGTAACATTTGGAGGTCCTTTATGGTTTTCGAAAATGTTTCTAAGAAGGATGTCACTCTTTGGATGGCTATGATTACTGGCCTTGCCTTTCATGGCTTTGGAGCCGAAGCTCGGGAGCGGTTCCATGAAATGCAAGAAGAGAGTCTGATGCCAAATAGCGTGACCTTAGTTGCAGTTCTTACGGCCTGCAACCATGCTGGCCTGGTGGATAAGGCGCTAAGGATCTTCGAATCCATGAAGCAGAGATGTAATATCGAACTTGGAGTGGAGCAGTATGGGTTTGTAGTTGATCTTTTAGCATGGTCGGGGCGACTAAGTGAGGCCCTAAACGTGAAAGCAAGGATGCCAATGAAGCCAAGTAGGTCGATATGGGGAGCTATTCTAAGCTCAAGCAAAGCCTATGGAGATTTGGAGCTTGCTGGTAGTGCTTTGACATAACACCTCAAGTTGGAACCTGATAAGGTGGCTATATCTTGCTCTCGAACGCTTATGCTACTTGTGGGAAGTGGAGCTACTCCAACAAAATCAGAGAGATTATGGTGGGAAGACAAGGTGTAAAGAAGACAGGGGGTGGTCGTAATCTAGTTGTTGATGGAGTGTGTCTTCCGATAAGAGGAACCATAGGTGGGTTGAGACTGTTGGGTTGAAAGCCTATGAATTCAGCCCAAAATGGACTTCAATAGCCCACAGCCTATCTCCTCTTTGACCTAATCCTAAATCCAAATTAGAGTGGTGTGGTGGTTACGATATTTTGAGAAGAAAAACTACAGCAACGAGGAGAAAAATTGCAACAACAACTTGATTAAAAAATGAGAAAAAGACAGAAAAACAAGAGAAGGAAAGAGAAGAAGACAAGGACGACGCAGAGAGACTGTTATCAATCATCCAGCAATGTTCTCATCTTAGATTAGATCAGATCAATAGTAGATTCTTGTTGTGATTACTTGAGGAGAATTTGAATATTGTGCACAGTGATGTAATTTGAAATACTATTTACCTTTCACGTTGGAAGGGTTTTCCACGTAAATCTTGGTGTTATATTTTATTGTGATTTCATTTAATTTTGCTACGTGTTATAACCTGCTAGTATTTGTTCGTATATAAAAAGTTTTTTTCTATTTACATCTTATCAACTGGTATCAAAGTAGGGTTTTTGGTGATTTAATTTTTGTATTTAAACATAGAGGCCAATAGTATTTCTTGCATGATTAGCTTGAATGGAAACACTTGAATGATATATAAAAATAAGAATGAAAGATCTCTTGTATTGTAAAGATTTGTATAGACCTTTGTAGGGGGATAGTGCAAAGCCCGCAACTATGATAGATGATGAGTGGAAGAGGTTAGACCGAAAAACAATTGGGTTTATTCGATAGTGGCTCGATGATAGTGTCTTTCACTATCTTTCTATTGAAAGTTCTGCTTATTCTATTTGGAAAAAGTTGGAAAGTCTCTATGAAAGAAAAACAACTAGTAACAAAACTTTCTTTATTAGAAAACTTATAAACCTGAAATATAAAGAGGGTGCTTCTATTGTTGAGTATTTGAATGAAATGCAGAGTATCACTAACTAGTTATCCTCTATGAAAATATCTCTTGATGATGAGTTGTAGGCATGTAGGCATTGTTACTTCTCAATTTATTGCTAGACAGTTGAGAGACACTAGTGGTTTCCCTTAGTAATTCTGCACTAGATGGTATTGTCACCATGAGTCAAATAAGAAGCAGTTTGTTGAATGAGGAGTTGAGAAGAAATAATTCAATAATATTTTAGAATGATTAATAAGTATTTATCTTAGAGAACAAAGGAAGGTCAGTTCACATATCGGTATAAGCAAGTCAAGATCAAGAAAAGATATTATTTGCTATAACTGTGGTGAGAAAGGATATTATAAGAATCAATTTAAGCAACCTAAGAAGAGAAATAAAAAAAGAAAAGAAGTGGAGCCTATAGAGTCAAAAGATAATATCACAACTATAGTGGAGGGTGGTGATTATTTGATTTTGTCTCCTTCTGATGCTATTTTTTTTTGTGTGTGTTAGGATCTTGAGTGGGTGACTGACACAGGTGCTTCTTATCATGCTACACCATGGAGGGAGTTTTTTGCTATATATAAATTTGAAAAATTTTGTGTTATCAAGATGGGCAACTATGGCATAACAAACATCATTGGCATGGGTGACATCCACAAAAAGACCAACCTTGGCTACAAGTTGGTGCTTAAGGATATGAGGCATGTGGTTGACTTGAGGCTAAATTTAATTTCAGTTGGAAGATTAGATGATGAAGACTATGATAGCAGATTTTACAAAGGGCAATGAAAGCTCAGTAAAGGTTCTCTTATTGTAGCTAGTGGAAAGAAATGTCACTTTATACATGTTGCAGGTCAAAGCTTGTGGTGAGCAGTTGAATGCTACATAGAAACACTTTAGTATGGAGTTATGGTATAGGCGATTGGGATACATGAGCAAGAAGGGACTGTAAGCTCTTTCCAAGAGAGAGGTATTGCCAAACCTTAGAGGTACATATTTGAACCTTTGTATTGATTGTTTGGCTAGTAAACAACATAAAGTTTTATTTGCTAGTCCTACTTTGTCTAGAAAAATGCATGTCTTAGACCGTGTTTATACAAATATATGTGGTCCTTTGAGAATAAAAACTCCTAGTAGGTCTATCAATGTTCATAGTATTAGTGGTGTACTTTATTTTATCATTTTTATAGATGATTTTTTCAGGAAAATTTGGGCCTATGCTATGAAGACCAAAGATTAAGTTATTAATATCTTCAAAGAGTTTCATGCTACGGTTGAAAGTGAGATAAAAAGGCAATTGAAATGCATAAGATCAGATAATGATGGTGAGTATACAAGATTATTTAATGATTATTACAGGTCACATGACATCCAACATGAGATGATAGTTCTTGATACATCTCAACGTAATGTAATTGCAGAGATGATGAACCGTACCATCATGGAAAAGATCATATGTATACTTTTACAGGCCAAGCTACCTAAAAAGTTTTGGGATGAGACTTTAAGGACTATAGTTGATGTGATTAACTTGTCACCATGTACAATCCTAGATGATGATGTTGTAGAGCATGTATGATCAGAAAAAGATGCTTTCTACAAGTATTTGAGAGTGTTTGGTTGTCGTGTATTTGCACACATTTTAAACAATGAGAGGTCCAAGCTGGATGGTAAGACTAAATAATGTATTTTGCTTGGTTACTCACATGATTAGTTTGGTTACAAGCTTTGGGATCCAGAAAAGCATAAGGTGTTTAGAAGTAGAGATATAGTCTTCTTTGAGGATCAAACCTTTGAGGATTTGAAGAAGAAGGCACCAGCCAAGACTTCTGTAGAAGGATTAGCAGATTGTGACCTAGTTATTCCTCCAGTATATCAGGATGATGAGAGAGATGTGTAGGAAGATAATGTAGAGCCTGATGTTGATCTACCTGTAGGACATGTTGAGCAAGAAGAAGTTGAAGAGCAACTTCTCACAAAACCTTAGTTAAGAAGATATTCTAGACAACGTCAACCTTCTAGAAGATACTCTACAGATGAGTATGTGATGCTTACTGATGTAGGTGAATTAGAGAGTTATCATAAACTAGTTAAAAGTGAGCAAAAAAAGAAGTTGTTACTTGCTATGCAAGAAGAGATGAATGCTCTTCAGAAGAACCACACATATGATTTGGTGCTACTACAAAAGGGAATGAAGGCCTTGAAGAATAAGTAGGTTTTTAAGTTAAAGACTCAAGAATATTATTTGCAACCAAAGTACAAAGCTAGATTGGTTGTGAAAGGCTTTAGTCAAAAGAAATATATTGAATTTTATGAGTTTTTTTTTCTGTTATTAAAATGTCTTTTAAACACCTTCTACTTTTCTGGATCCTAAAGCTTGTAATTAACTTATCATGTGAGTAATCAAGAAAAATACTTTCTTTAAGCTTACCATCCAGCTTGGACCTCATATTGTCTATAATATGTGTAAATGCACGACAACCAAACACTCTTAATTGCTTGTAGGAAATATCTTTTCCTGACCATACATGTTTTGCAACATCATCATCTAGGGTTGTACATGGTGACAAGTTAATCACATCAACTGCAGTCCTCAAAACCTCATCCCAAAACCTTTTGGGTATCTTGGCCTGTGAAAGCATACATCTGATATTTTTCATGATTGTGTAGTTCATCCTCTCTGTAATTGCATTATGCTGAGATATATCTAGAATTATCATCGCATGTTGAATGTCATGTGACCTGTAATAATTATTAAATAATCTTATGTACTCACCATCATTATCTGATCTTATGCATTTCAATTGCTTTTCTGTCTCCCTTTCAACTCTAGCATGAAACTTTTTGAAGACATTAATAACTTGCTCTTTGGTCTTTATAGCATAGGCCCATACTTTCTTAGAAAAATTATTTATAAAAGTGATAAAATAAAGTGCACCACTGATACCAAGAATATTAACAAATCCACAATGAGTTTTTATCCTCAAAGGACCATATACATCTATATAAATACGGTCTAAGACATACATTTTTCTAGACAAAGTAGGACTAACAAATGAAACTCTGTGTTATTTACCAGCCAAACAATCAATACAAGAGTTTAAATATATACATTTGAGGTCTGATAATACCTCTCTCTTGAAAAGAGCTTGTAGTCCCTTCTTGCTTATGTGTCCTAGTCGCCTATGTTACAACTCAATGCTGAAGTATTTCTCTATAACATTCAACTGCTCACCACAAGCTTTGGCCTACAACCTATATAAGGTGTGATATTTCTTTCCACTAGCCACAATAAGAGAACTCTTACCGAGCTTCAATTGCCCTCTATGAAATCTACTATCATAGTCTTCATCATCTAGTCTTCTAACTGAAATTAAATTCAACCTCAAGTCATCTACATGCCTCACATCCTTAAGCACCAACTTGCAACCAAGATTGGTCTTTATGTGGGTATCACTCATTCCAATGATTCTACCGTGCCATAGTTACCCATCTTGACAACATCAAAATTTTCAGACTTGTATGTAGCAAAAAACTCTCTCCATGGTGTAGCATGATAAGAAGCACCTGTGTCAATCACCCACTTAAGATCCTGGCACAAAAAAAAATAAAATCATCAAAGGAGACAAAATCAAATAATCACCATCCTGCACTATAGTTGTGATATTATCTTTTGACTTTGTAGACTCCACTTCTTTTCTCCTTTTTTTGCTTTTCTTATGTTACTTACATTGATTCTTGTAATATTCTTTCTTACCACAGTTATAGCAAATATTATCTTTTCTTGATCTTAACTTGCTTCTACCCATGCGTGAACTGCTTCTATCCTTGAACTTTGACATTCCTTTGTTCTATGAGATAAGTGCTTATGAATCATTTTGAGATGTTACTGAATTCTTTCTTCTCAACTCCTCATTCCTCACAAACTGCTTGTTACTTGACTCATGGTGACAATACCATATGGCATAGAATTACTGAGGGAAACCATCAGTGTCTCTCAACTTTCTAGCAATGAACTAAAAAGTAACAATGCCTGCAACTCATCATCAAGAGACATTTTTATAGAGGATAATTAGTTAGTGATACTCTGCATTTCATTCAAATGCTCAACAATAGAAGCACCCTCTTTATATTTCAGGTTTATAAGTTTTCTGATTAAGAAAGCTTTATTATTAGCTGCTTTTCTTTCATAGAGACCTTCTAACTTTTTTCAAAGAGAATAAGCAGGACTTTCAGTAGAAATATAGTGAAAGACATTGTCATTGAGCCACTATCGAATAAACACAACTGTTTTTTGGTCTAACCTCTTCCACTCATCATCTATCATAGTTGCGAGATTTACACTATCCCCCTGCAAAGGTCCATACAAATATTTGCAATACAAGAGATCTTCTATTCTTGGTTTCCTCGTGATCAGTTTGGTTAGTACAAAATATTCATACATGTGGGCTGTCTCATGAGACTTATTTGATAGTGTATGATTTATACAAAATAATGAAGGCAGACAAAGAAGTTATCACACAACTTGTGCAGTAAATCTAATTCCTAGTTTTGCATTGAGATACATATCCACCAATCATCTAATCGTTTAGAGGAATCCTGCATTTTTTGATTGGATTTTATCAATAGTCAAAGGGCGGAGACTTGGTTGTTGCAAAACAAATTTTGGTTAAGACTTGATGAGCACACACTTATGGCATCGTTAATAAGGAGAAACAAATGTCTTAGAAAAATATTATAATGGAATAATTTTTTTTTTATCAAAATGGGTTCCTCATCATAATACCAACTTGTTACTAAAAATAAATATTAACCAGAGCAACATAAACAATAGAACAATAAATCAATCATAAAGTGAGATATTAAATTTTTGTGTGAAAAACCTAATGCGAGAAAAACTACGGGACCATAGTCCACTTCAAACCTCCACAATCAATAATTATGATAACAAGTTTACAATAATTCTTTTCCAAATAACTAGATAATCACAATAATATTAAGAATACAAATCTTGGTTCAACAATAATATATCATCATCATCATAGATAGATTTCATCAAAGGAAATATTTAGGTCTCACCAAGTGGGTATATTAGAAAAGCATCTCAGAGAGGATAAACTATAGATCAACATCATTAGAATTATAGAGCTTGTTGCAAGGATTCTCTTTTGGGCCAAAATTGATGCAGTTTTGTCGTTTGATCATCTAACAAAAATCTCAAAACCTTAACTTTCCTCTCCTTTTCTCAAAACCTTAACTTTCCTCCGCACATCTCCACTTCCCTTTTTCTTTCTTTTCCTTTTTTTTTAATAAATCTGATTTGGGCAAATGCCCAAATCATCCAATCCAAGCCCATCTATGGGTTGGACCTAACAATTCTCCCTCTCCAACTCACATGGTGGACTATACTAAGCCTGCTCTTCACTTATATACTTCAAGCTTTTCCTTAGGTAAAGACTTTCTCAACATGTCTGATTCATTCTCATTGGTATGCACCTTTTCTAAGTGTAATTTTTTTTATCTCAAGTACATTACGAATCCAACGATATCTTACATCAATATGCTTGGATATAGAATAGTATATTGAATTCTTGGAGAGATGAATGACAGTTTTATTATCACAGTAAACAGTATATCCTTTCTATTTCAAGCTTAATTCCTATAGAAACTTTTTCATCTATAAAGCTTCCTTGTAGGCTTCAGTAATTGGTATATATTTTGCTTCTATGGTTGATAGAGTGACACAATTCTATAACTTAGACTGCCAAGAGATTGCTCTTGTAAACGTCATTAAGAACCTCGAAGTGGACTTCTCAAAATCAGTATCACTTGCCATGTCTGTATTTGTGTACCCCTCTGGCACAGGTTCACTACTTCCAAAACATAAACACGACCTAGAAATACTTCTTAGATATCTTAATATCAATTTTACTACTGCCCAATGTTCCTTACTAGGATTAGAGAGAAATCGATTGATAATAACTATATGAGCTATATCTAACATAGTACAATTATAGCATACATTAAACTACCTATAGTAGATGAGTAAGACACTTTGGACATTTTTTCTTTTTCTTTCTCACTTATAGGACATTGTTTTGAACTAAGTTTGAAATAACCTACAAGTGAAGAATAAATTGCTTTGGCTTTACTCATATTGAATCTTTCAAGAACTTTTTCAATATAGGTGTCTTGAGATAGCTAAATATTCTCATTCTTCCTATTACGAAGAATCTAGCTTTAGTTAAAACGTCGATTTAAAAAAACTCATTTGATGAAATCGTATCGGAAAGCGTTTGAACTTAGAGAGAACGTTCGTAAGCCTAATGAGAGTAGTAAGTAAGTAAATTAGTTAGCAATATAAGTGAAAAGCATAAAGGAAATGCAAATTGATTTTATAGTGGTTCGGTCATCGTGACCTATGTCCACTTCCGATTTCTCCTCTGTTGAGGCCACCGGCATCCATAAACGATCTTCCTTCAATGGGTGATGACCAACTACCCTCTTACAACTTTTTCTTCTTTTCACAAGTTTAGGAGACAACCTTTATAACAATCACACCTCTCTTAGATTGATCACAAATCAAATCAAGGAGAAGGAGGACACTTAGCACTTTTTCAATATTTTTATAACTCAAAATCTCAAAACTTTTGTTCACACTTTTCATCCTCTTTCATGCTCAAAAGAGTGTTGAATCTCATATTTTGATGATGAAACCAATTGATAGAGTTAATGATCTAATCTGTATATTAAGTAATGTAGGACTAGATTCGATCATGAAGAGATAATTAAAGTAGGAAGAATCAATATTGGGCCAGAGTGGAACACGTCAGAAGATTGGATGTCGAGCTAGAGGATCAGTCAATGTGTCGGTAGAAGGCTTTATGCCATGAGTTTGGGCATCGTGCCTAGAAGAGCGGACATTGCGCTAAGGAGATTGGAGTTGCGGAGGTCAATATGCCGATTGGGCAAAAGGCCACAAAAGAGAATAAAGCGTCGAAGGATTGGACGAAGCGTTGATGAACCAATGATATGCCAGACAATATGTGATTAATGCTTTGTAATAATTGTCTAGATCAAAGTAGTTTTAGTTGTAATTGGGTTAGTTTAGAATATAATTAAGTCAACTCAATTAGAGGCCAACTAGGCCTAAAGTGGGGGTGTTTTAAGCTAAGAGTAAGGCTCATTTAGTGACCCAAAAGTTGGGTTAGGCGGTGGCATCGCCGATCCAGGTGGTGGCACCGCTAGAGACTTAGTCTCCAAGACATAGTCTCCAAGACTATATAAGGCGGTAGTACCGCCAGACTAGGCGGTGGTACCACTCAGTGTCAAGCGGTGGTATTGCTGGGTGATGATATCGCTAGATTGGGCAGTGGTACCACCTAGTGTTAGTGCTACAAGCGGTAGTACCGCCCAGCACAAGCGATGGTACCGCTGTGACTAGGAAACCCGGGATGAAACCTTTTTTTGCTCCAATTTTGAAGCCATTTAGGGTCTATAAATACCCCAACAATTTCTACATAGAAGAGCACGAAATTAAGTTGAAAGGAGGGAAAAATACTTGAGAAAAATTGTGTAATCTCTCTTAGGATTTAAAGTCATTTCTTCCTAGTATTTAGAAAGTTCTTCTAAAGAGAGAAGTGATGTCTAAGAAAGAGATGTCGTAAATGTTCTCTCCTAAGCCTATCAAAAAGAAAAAGAGTGTAAAAGGATAGTTGATCTTCGCCCATTGAAGGAAGATCGATAGTGGAAGCCGATGGCCTCGAGTAAAGAAGAATCGGGAGTGGATGTAGGTCACGATGACCAAACCACTATAAATCTGGTTTGCATTTACTTTAAGCTTTTCATTTTCATATTGTAAATTGATTTACTTGCTTACAAATGCTTTCACTACTCTTACGAACACTTTCAAGTTAAACGCTTTCCGATATTGGTTTTCATCGAATGTAAGATTTTCAAATCGATATGATTTTACGAAAGCACTAATTCACGCCCTCTCTTAGTGCCAACTTGATCCTAATAATTGGTATTAGAGCTATATTTTTATTATTTGGTTTAACACTCAAGAGAAGAGGGTTACTCTATCATTCGTCCTCATATGTTCAATGGGACGGACTACACATATTGGAAAACTCGAATGAGAGTTTTCTTGCTTTATATGGATTTTAATTTATGGAATGTTGTTGAACATGGCTTTCAAAAATCTTCTAAACCAATGAACAAATGAAATGATTTGGATAAGAAGATTTTTTCTTTAAATGCTAGAGCTATGAATGCTCTATTTTGTGCTTTAGAAAAAGAAGAGTTTAATCGTATTTCTTTATGTGAAACTGCATATGAGATTTGACACACACTAGAAGTAACTCATGAAGGAACGAATAGAATAAAAGAGTCTAAAATAAATATTTTGATGCATGATTTTGAGGTGTTTCGAATGAAGCCAAGCGAAACTATTATTGATATATACACCTATTTTATGGATGTCGTCAATAGTTTAAAAGCACTTGGTAAAAGTTTTTCTAACCTTGAGCTTGTAAATAAAATTTTACGATCTCTTCCTAAAAATTGGGATCCTATAATAACGGCTATTCAAGAAGTAAATAATTTGAACTATTTTTTACTTAATGAATTTATCAGGTCTTTAATTACTTATAAAATGACTCATATTGAATATAATATACTTGAGAATAATCTTCCAAAGAATAAGAAGGATTTGGCACTTCAAATAATAGAAGATCACTTGAGTGATAACTCAAGTGATGATGATGATGACATAGAACCCCTCACTATAAAATTTAAAAAGTTTATGAAACAAGAATAAAAGAATAAAAACAAATTTAAAAGGAACACAACTACTTACTATGAATGTAAGAAGCCGGGACACTCCAAAAATGAGTATATAAAACTGAAGAAGAAGTTGCCAAAGAAGAAGGAAGCACTCAAGGACGAATTGAGCGCATCCGAAGACGAGGAGCAAACCAACAAAGGTGAGATGGCCTTTCACAATGAGGTATGTAACTCACCCGAAATGTATTTACCTTACCATGAAATTACTTAGTGCTTTCATTCTTTGATGAATTAGTTTTAAAAATATATATATCATGACAATTACATGTTTTATGATAAAGGAATAAAAATGTTAAAATTAAATATGATGCTTGTACACCAAATAAGATTAACTCTATGTATGTTTTAAGAAGTAATAATGTGTGTTTTTTATGATTTCTGTATTGATTTTTGGTTTTAAATATGATAAATAAAAACTTAGGTATGCTTATATGAAATCAATTGCATGAATTGAAACAACGAAAAAAAGAAGAATTTTTTTTTTTGAAAACTTCTAAATCTCTATCTTATTGAGTTTTCATCATAGAGTTCCTTAATAATGAATCTATTTTTGTTATTTATGAATCCCTTGAAAGTGATTTTGATAATTTGTTGATTTAAATTTGAATGAATTTAATCTAAATCTTTCATTGATACTTGAGATTTTTTATGAATCAAGATATTTGTTCTCCTATGATTCTATTTGCTATGTATCAAAGAGAAGCTTTATTGAAATCATGATCTTTATTTTTTGGAATTGTAACTTAAAATTTAAAAAAAAATCAAGATCTTGATCTCCTAAGAAATCTTTTTGTTATTTACTAAAAAGGAGATTTGTTAAAGTGAATCATATCTTTTGGTATTCACGAATTGATCTTTCTTGATCCTTTATATTAATATCTTTCATGACTCCTTTGCATCTATGTGTGTATATCTCTTGTTAATATTAGAATATTGATATAAAAATTTTGTACCATTGTATTCTTCCCTTCTTTTTGACAATAACAAATTGGGAGAAAGTATTGCTAGCTTACACATTTCAAGGAGAAAAACTTGCTAGGAAGCAAAATTGCTAGCTTGCTCAACTCAAAAGAGAGCAAAAAATTTACAAACTTGCACATCACAAAGAGAGTCAAATCTTGCTAGCTTGCTCTCTCAAAAGAGAAGCAAGAAGTGCTATCTTGTAAATAAGAGAAGCAATGTTTGCTAACTTACACATTTCAAGAAGATGTAAAAATAGGCTATCTTGCACATCTCAAAAGATGTAAAATTTTGCTAACTTTCATATGTGAAAAACTTACTAGCTTGCATGTTCAAAACTTACTATTATTTACTAGCTTGCATATCTAAAAACTTACTAATTGCACTTTTTCTTTTTGCCAATGACAAAGGTGGAGAAAGAATTGCTAGTATGCATATCTTAAAAGAAAATTACTAGCCTGCATGATAATATTTCAAAAACTTGATATTATGTTTATAATGCAATTATTTGAAATTATATCTCGAAAACTTGCTAGTTGCACTTCTCCTTTTTGTTAATGACAAAGGGGGAGAAGGTATGATGATAATCATGCATGGGATGATGTACTTGGATATTTTGATTATGCATGATTTTAGGTTGCACGTAACAATCTAATTAATTGGTTCTTCCAATATTCATGATGCATGCAATGGTAAAATACTTATAATTCTATAAATTCAAAAGTTCTATCAATATGGCATACTAATAGGGGGAGTTTAGTCAAACTCCGTCATTAATTAGTTGTCATCATAAAAAAGGGAGAGATTGTTGAATCTCAAATTTTGATGATAAAACCAATTGATAGAGTTAATGATCTAATTTGTGTTTTGAGTGATACAGGACTAGCTTCGATCATGAAGAGATAATTAAAATAGAAAAAATCAATGTTGGGCCATAGTAGAATATGTCAAAAGATTGAACATCGAGCTGGAGGATCGGTTGATATGTCGGTAGAAGGCTTCATGCAATGAGTTCGGGCATTGGGCCTAGAAGAGCGAACATTCCGCCAAGGAGATCAGAGTTGCAAAGGTCAACATGCTGATTGGGCAAAAGGCCGTAAAAGAGGATGATATGCCGAAGGATTGGACGAAGCACCGATGAACCAATGACATGCCGGATAATATGTGATTAATTCTTTGTAATAATTATCTAAATCAAAGTAGTTTTAGTTATAATTGGGTTAGTTTATAATGTAATTAAGCCAACACAAAATTAGGGGCCAATTGGGCCTAAAATGGAGTTGTTTTGGGCTAAAAGAAAGGCCCATTTAATGACCCAAAAGTTGGGTCAAGCGGTGGCACCGTCGGTCCAGGTGGTGGCATCGCCAAAGGTTTAGTCTCAAAGACACAATCTCCAAGACTTTATTAAGTGATAGTACTGCTAGACTGGGCGATGGTACTGCCCAGACATAGTCTCCCAAACTATGTCAGGCAATGGTACCACTAGATTGGGCGGTGGTACCACCCAGTATCAATGCGGCGGGCGATAGTACCACCCAACACAAGCGGTGGTATCGCTAGGACCCGAGAAACCCGGGATGAGACCTTTTTTGGCTCCAATTATGAAGTCATTTGGGGTCTATAAATACCCTAGCTATTCCTGCATGGAAGAGCATGAAATTGAGTTGAAATGGGGAAAAGAATACTTGAGAAAAATTTTATAATCTCTCTTAGGATTTAGAGTCCCTTCTTTCTAATATTTAAAAAGTTTTTCTAACGGAGAAGTGAGGTTTAAGAAAGAGATGTTGTAAAGGTTCTCTCTTGAGCCTATCAAAAGGAGAAAGAGTGTAAAATGGTAGTTGATCTTCGCCTATTGAAGTAAGATCGATAGTGAAAGTTGGTGGCCTCGAGTGAAGATGAATCGAGAGTGGATGTAGATCACGATGACCAAACCACTATAAATCTAGTTTGCATTTACTTTAAGCTTTTCATCTTTATATTATAAACTGATTTACTTTCTTATGAATGCTTTCACTATACTTACAAATACTTTAAAGTTAAATGCTTTCTAATATTGGTTTTCATTGAACGTAAGATTTTCTAATCGATGTGATTTTTCGAAAGCACTAATTCAACAAAGAGTGAGATATTTATAGGCCCCAAATGGCTTCAAAAATAGAGCAAAAAAGTGTTTTATCTGGGTTTCTGAGGTACTAGCGATACCACCACTAGTACTGGGTGGTAGCACCACTTATTGACTAACACTAGGTGGTACCACCGCTCAGTCTTGGTAGTACTAGGCTCTAGTGATACCACTGCTTGATAGGGTGGTACCATCACTTGTAGGCATTAATGGTCGGTGGTACAATTGCCCAATCTGGGTAGTACCGCCGCCTATACCACTTAGGAGGTTAAGCCTCAAGCGGTTCCACAACCTAGTGTGGGCGGTGTCACCGCCTGACATAGCTCTAAGTGGCTGAATAGGCCATCCAACCGGTTGAATTCAGCCCTGTTTTGGGCTCAGTTGGCTCTTAATTAAGTTAGTAGGACTTCTTTAAAAACTAACTCAAATTAAAGTCCTAAGTATGATAATTAAAGCTAAAACAATTATGATACATATAATCTAAGTGGTCTGGCATATCAATTGTTCAACCAAACTCTCGGTGAACTTCTAGCGAACTCCCAACAATCTTTTGGCAAGCTTTCGGCGAACTCTTGACGAACTTCCGACGAGCTTTCGGCAAACTCCCGGCGATCTTCCGGTGAGCTTTTGGCAAACTCTAGATGAACTTTTGGCGAACTCCCCACGAACTTCTAGTGAGCTTTCACTACATCATCTGATCCTTTAGTGTATCCCCTCATTCATCCGGCTCGAAGCTCGATTATTGATTCCGGCCCAACATTCGATTCTTCTTTAATTATTTTACCTTTTTCATAATCATAGTTAGTTTTACATCACTTATCTCAACGCATGGATTAGATCATTAATTCATTAATTAATTTCATCATCAAAATCCGAGATTTAATAATTTTCCCCTTTTTTATGATAACAACCAATTGATGATGGAGTTAACCTTAACTCTCTCTATCTATATGCCATATTAAGATAAGGCAAACTTGAATTCAAAATGAATCATAACCTTTGAATTCAAGTGAAATAATTTCATTCATAGTGATCAAATGCAATATATCAAAATTTTATACATTGTGCATCATCAAAGTTTCAAGTCATCAAAGTATAACATGCACAATTTCATCACTTCATGCATGATAATAAATCAACATCACTTTGGGTATAACCTACATGATATTAAAGTATTTTTTGTAACCATTTATCAATTCATGCATGATACCAAACTTAACATCATTTTGGTATGATTCCAAACATTCATTATGTCTCCCCCTTTATCATAAAAAAAAATAAAAATCATTCAACAAGTATTTGAACTATGCAAGTAAGTTTTACACCATTTTATACAAGCTAGCAAATTTGTGAAATGAAAAGTTAAGCAAAAACTTTATAAGATAACCACTTTTGCTTCTTGAAATGGGCAAGCTAGCACTTCTCTTTAGATGTGCAAGTACTTTTTGGTTCTTCTTAAGATATGCAAGCTAGCATTTTTTCTTTTCTTAAGATGCTAGCATGTTTCTTTTACCCCTTTGTCATAAAAATAAGAAGAAGATGATAAAGAAGAAGAAGGGAGGATTTCATTCACATAAGAAAAATTGAAAGTCCATGAATCAAACTTCTACTTTCGTAAATAAAAATAGAAAGGATTCATCACATAAAAGATCAAAATGTGCTTATTAAAAATTCATGAATCAAATCCCTATTCTTGTAAATAGAAGGAAGAAGGAAATGATCATCAATAAAAGATTTAGAGTCCTTGAGAAGGAACACCGCTCTCTTGGCTACAAGGACCTTTTGATCATTGGGGTGATAGAAATAATACCCACAAGTTTTCTTGGAGTATCCCACGAATTTGCATTGCTCCGTCCTAGATTCACTTGTGTAGGTAGCGCAGCCCCAAATCTTAACAACTTTAAAATCGGACTTTCTCTATTTCCATATCTCATATGGTGTAGATACTACTGACTTAGTTGGAACTCTATTTAGAAGGTAAGTTGAGGTCTCTAAGGCGTTATCCTCAGAATGAAACGGGTAGGTTGGTGAAGCTCATCATGGACCGCACCATGTCTAATAGTATACAATTCCTCCCTTCAAATGCACAATTGAGATGAGGTGTATAAGGATGTATCCATTGAGATAGAATCTCATGGTCCTTGAAAAACTGGGTGAACTCTATACTCAAGTACTCACCTCCTTGATCTGATTGAAGAGTCTTGATACTCTTCCCAATCTAGTTCTCCACTTCATTCTTATACTCTCTGAATTACTCAAAGGCCCTAGACTTGTACTTCATTAAGTACATATATCTATACCTTGAGAAATCATCAGTAAAAGTAATAAAGTATGAGTAATCACCTATGGCATAAGTTGACATGGGACCACATACATCACTATGTATGAGTTTTAGCAACTCAGTGGCTCTCTCTCTAATTCCACTAAATGAAGAGTTAATCAATTTTTCATAAAAGCAAGACTCGTAAGTTACATATGACTCATAGTCAAATGGATCTAGATATCCATCATTTAATAACTTTTGAATCATTCTCTCATGAATGTGACCTAGCCAACAATGCCACAAGTATGCATTGTTCACCTCACCTTATCTTATTTCCTCTTGGAGATACATACATTCATGATATGTGGCGTAGTGTCTAGTATAAACAAACCATTATGCAATATTTCTCTCATGATGTTCTCATCATCTAATAATATTGAATAACTATTATTCTCAAAAACTAATTTATATCCACTAATTATCAAACATAAAATAGAAATAATATTTTTGATAATAGAAGGAACAAAATAGCATGCATCCAATGCAATAATAGCTCCGCCATGTAAATGTAAGGTGACCTTGCCAATAGCTACTTAGCAACTTTTGCTTCATTACCCATCTTGAGGTCTATCTCGCCTTTCGCCAATCTCCTATGTCTTGCCAAAACTTTTAACAAATTGCAAATATGATAAGCAATAATTAACAATGAATTGCAAATTGCAAATATGATTCCTCATTTCAAATATACCATTGAGTTGAGGTATATAAGGAGGTGTCCATTGGGATAGAATCCTATGATCCTTGAGGAACTAGGTAAGCTCTGTACTCAAGTACTCATCTCCTTGATCTGATCGAAGAGTTTTGATACTCTTTCTAATCTAGTTCTTCACTTCATTCTTATACTCTTTGAATTTTTCAAAGGCCTCGGACTTGTACTTTATCAAGTATACATGTATATACCTTGAGAAATCATCAGTTAAAATAATAAAATAGGAGTAACCACCTATTCCATTAGTTGACATGGGACTACATACATCACTATGTATGAGTTCCAATATCTTAGTGGCTCTCTCTCCAATTTCACTAAATGGAGAGTTGGTCAGTTTTTCATGAAGGCAAAGCTCGTACGTTGCATACGACTTATAGTCGAATGGATCTAGATATCTATCCTTTAGCAACTTTTGAATCCTTCACTCATAGATGTGACCTAGCCTACAATGCCATAAGTATGCACTGTTCACCTCATCACATTTCCTCTTGGACATGCTTATATCCATGAAAGCACTTGAAACTTCTCCAAACTTTTGTTTCACCCACTTTGCAAGGTACTCTTTATAGTTCCTCTTCTAGTGCCCGTCTTTGCCATAGTGGAAGCATTAGTCTTTGTCCTTCGTCGGATCCTTCTTAGCAACATTTGCTTTACCTAGTTTGCCCTTACCTTTGCCCTTCTTAAGGGACTTTTCTACCTTTGTTTTCTTTCTAGTCTCACAAGTATAGAGAACTGGCTTCTCTTTCTTGATAGTGCTCTCTGCCTCCCTCAATATATTGAGGAGTTTAGGGAGAGTCACCTCAAGCTTATTCATATTAAAATTCATTATGAATTGTGAAAAGGAATCTGGTAGGGACTGAAGCACAAGATCCACATATAGGCTATCCTCAAGAACCATTCCTAAACTTGTGAGTTTCTCTATCCACTCAATCATTTTTAGGACATGGTTCTAAATCAGTATCTCCTCAATCATCCAAGCATGAAAGAGACTCTTGAATATCTCAAATTGTTGAGTACTTCCCTATTCCTCAAATAGTTTACAAATATATAGGAGAATAGATCTAGCATCCATCTTTTCATGTTGTTTCTGTAACTCAGGAGTCATGGAGCCCAACATGTAACACTGAGCAAGAGTAGAGTCAGCTAGGTATTTCATGTAGCGAGTGATCTCATCCTCGCTTGCCCCCTCCTCAGGCATAGGCATCACTATATTAAGGACATATAGATTTTCTCCGTCATGAGAACAATTCTCAAGTTGCGAAGCCAATCCATATAATTCAGACCAGTGAGGTGGTTGATATCAAGAATGCCACATAATGGATTTGAAAGCGATATTTTTTAAAAATAAAGATGTAGCAAAAATAAATAACATACAGATTTTATAGAAAAATAAACAATTAAGATATAGACTTTTATTTTATTCTACTCCTATTATTTTTCTAGGGATTCATGCCATGACCTCAGCACGTGAAATGAAAGTCTCTAGCAAACTTCTAGTGGGACTTGACCAATCACTCTGAGCCCATAAATGTAGGCAACTCTTTCCTATCACAACTTATGATTCTCGTCTTGTTCGACCTCCGAACCATCATGGTCTCTAGAGACTCGACCAACCATGATGTTTGATTAAGTCAATACCATTATTACAAGATGAGTCTAATTCGATGATATACCCTCGAGTGACTTAATCAAGCATATAATGTCCTCAAGTCATCGATGACATCTCTGTTAGGATCAAGTTGGCACTAAGATGAGGAGTGAATTAGTGCTTTCGATAAAATTGACATTGATTAAAAGATTCATTCGATAAAGCTTGTATTCGAAAAAGTGTTTAAACTTGAAAACATTTATAAGTGATTGAGGGCAATGAGCAAGGAAATCAATGAGTGATGAGAATAAAAAGCATGAAAGAAATGACACAGAAAAAAAGCATACCAGATTTATAGTGGTTTGATCGTCGTGACCTACATCCACTTCCGATTCCTCCATTGTTGAGGCCAACGACGTCCACTAATGGTCTTCCTTCAATGGGCGAAGACCAACCACTCTCTTACAATACTTTCTCCTTTTCACAGGTTTAGGAGACAACCCTTACAAGCCTTTATTAAATCTCGGATTTTGATGATGAAACCAATTGATAGTGTTTATCTTATCTACGTTTTGAGTGACGTAGGAAGCTTCGATCAGGGAGAGAATTAAAAGCAGGAAGAATCATATTGGGCCGGAGTGGAACATATCAGAAGATTGGACATTGAGTCGAAGGACAGTCGATGTATCGATAGAAGGTCTCGAGCCATGGGATCGGGCATTGGGCCAAGAAGAGCAAAAATTACGGTAAGGAAATTGGAGTTGTGGAGGTTAATTGGCCGATTGGGCAATAGGCCGTAAGGGAGGATGATGCACCAAAGAATCAGACGAGGCGTCGATGAACCAATGACATGCCGAACAATATTTGATTTAGCTTTATAATAATTGTCTAGATCGAAGTAGGTTTAGGCGTAAGTGGGTTGAAATTGGGCCAACTCAATTAAGCGCCAATTAGGCCCAAATTTGGGCTATGTTAGGCCAAGTGAAAGGCCTAAACAGTGACCCAAACTGGTGGAACCGTCGGTGGCACAGTCTCCGAGATTATGTCAAGCAGTGGTACAACCTAGACTTAGTCTTCGAGACTGTTAAGCGGTGGTACCACTAGTCTAGGCAGTGGTATCACCCAAACACAGTCTCCCAGGTGGTGGTACCGCTAGACTGGATAATGGTACTACCTAGTGTTAGTGTTGTAGGTGGTGGTACCGCCCAGCACAAGCGATAGTACCACCAGTACCTCAAAAACTGGGGATAAGTTTGAATTCACTTAAGGCCTATAAATACCCCTCTCATCCTTGGTTAATACACACAAGAATTGAGAGTAAAAAAGAAGAAAAATACTATTGTAATATTCTGAGAACTCCTCTAAAAGCTCTTAGTGTTAGTGCAGTTTAAGAGAGAAGTAAGTGGGGGTGTAAAGGTTCTCTCCTAAACATATCGAAAGGAGAATCGGGTGTAAAAGGGTAGTTGATCTTTGCCCATTGAAAGAAGATCGTTAGTAGATGCCGGTAGCCTCGATGGAAGAGGAATCGGCGGAGTGGATGTAGGTCACGACGACTAAACCACTATAAAACTTGGTTTGCATTTCTATTCTTGCTATTTACCTTCAGTGCAAACCTCCTTACTTTGCTTTCACTATGCTTATGAATAAGCATTCAATTTAAAGTTATCTTTCGAGATCGGTTTTAACGTACGAAGATTGTTAAACTGATATTTTCATTCGCTGCACTAATTCAACCCCCCCCCCCCTTCTCTTAGTGCCGACTTGATTCTAATAGTTGATATCAAAGTTATGATTTTTCTTATTTGGTTTATCACCCAATAGAAATAACTCTTTTCAGCTTTCAAGAGGGCTTTTCTATCGTTCGTCCTCCCATATTTATTGGGACAGACTACACATATTGGAAAACTCAAATGAGAGTTTTATTGATTTCTTTATATTTCAATATTTGGAATATATTGAAAATAGATTTCAAAGGTCTTCTCTTCCAATGAATGATTGGAATGATTTGGAGTAGAAGACTTTTTTATTAAATGCTAGAACTATGAATGCTCTATTTTGCACCTTAGAGAAAAATAAATTCAATCGGGTTTCTACTTATGAAATGAATTTTGACATTTGGCACACTCTCAAAATCACACATAAAGGCACTAGTAGAGTTAAAGACTCTAAAATAATTATTTTGATGCATGATTTTGAATTATTTCATATGTAACTAAGCGAGACTATTGGACACATATACACCCATTTTACGGATGTCGTCAATAGTCTAAAAGCTCTTGGTAAAAGTTTTTTGAATCTTAAACTTATGAATAAAGTTTTACAATCACTTTCTAAAAATTGGGATTCGAAAGTAACAGCAATACAAAAATCAAAGGACTTGAACCATTTTCCTATTGAAGAACTTATTAAGTCGTTGATGACCTATGAAATGACTTGTGTTGAACATAATGAACTTAAGAACAACCTTCCAAAGAATTGGAAGGATTTGGCACTTCGAACATGAGTTATAACTCAAGTGATGATGATGATGACTTTGAACTTCTCACTATAAAATTTAAAAGTTTATGAAATAACAATTAAAGAATAAAAATAAACTTAAAAAGAAAAAGTTGCTAAAGAACAAGAAAACACTCAAGGTGGCTTGGGATGAATCGAGTTTATCCGAAGATGAAGAAAAATCAAACAAAGGCAATGTGGCAAACTATGCCTTAACAGCTTTCGATAGTAAGATAATCAAAATCTCCTTAATTTACTTTGAAATTACTTGATGCTTTTCATTAGTTATTTGTAAATTAATTTAGAAAAATTATATGTAAATTGTTAATAAAAAAAATTGGGATCATGCTAGTAATTTTGAAAATGATAATGATAATTGCATATTTTATAAAAATACAACAAAATGTTAGATATAAATCTAATGCTTGTATACCTAATAAGATTAATCTTATGCATGTTTTTAAGAAGCAATAGTGTATATCATGTTGATTTCCGTATTACTTTTTGATTTTGATTGAAGATGCCTTATATTCAATGAAACCATGCTTGATGTTTTAATGAAAATGTAAAGAGGTATGATATCATGCTTAATGAGTTTATAGTTTGAAATTGTACATGTTATACCTTGAAAACTTGAAACCATATTTTGGTATCATGCCTAAAGTAATGATGCATAATGATCATGCTTAATGAATTTATATTTCAAAGTTATGTATAATGATTCTTGTAATTTATACCTTATTAATCTTTGCCATAATGAAAGTTGTTTTTTTAGTTTTAAACATGATGTATGTTTTGATTTAGCATAAATGACAAAGACTTACTTGTATGAAATAAAAAGGAAATACATTTTTCTTGAAAACTTCTTAATCCCTATCTTATCGAATTTTCAAAAAGAGATTGATAAATCTATTTGTATGAATCTCTTGGACTATGAAAATGATTTTGATAATTTGACAAATTGAAAGAGTTGAAAATAATGATGGGAATTTTCAAAAATAAATGTTTGTATCATATTTGATGATTTTACATGATGAGTTGAAGTGATGATGGTCTAAAAATATTTATTCAAATGCATGAATCGATAATCTTTTTGTCAAATGAATCATGATTTTTCTTGTGAATTCTTAGAATTATAACTTAAGTCTTCTTTTTGAATCAAGATCGTTTCCCATCATGCTTTCTATTTATAAAAGAAGAAATTTGTCAAAAATGATATATGGTATTTTGACATTCTTGACTTGATTCTTCATCTTTATTATTTATCCTTGTCCTGATTTGAAGATTGAAGTAAAGGGAAATGAATTGTACTATTGTATTGTTATTCCCCTCTTTTTCCCAATGACAAAGGAGGAGAAAGTATTGCTAGCATCCACATCACGAAAAGAGACAAAATTGCTAGCTTGCCCATCTCAAAAGAGAATCAAGAAGTGCTATCTTGCAAATATCAAGAGAAACAATGTTTGCTAAGTTACACACTTCAAGAAGATGCAAAAATAGTCTATCTTGCACATTTCAAAAGATGTAAAATTTTGCTAACTTTCATATGTGAAAATTTTGCTAACTTGCATACTCTAAAATGATATAAATTTGCTAGCTTGCATGTTCTAATGTGATGTAACACTTGTTAAATTTGCCACAATGAGAAAAACTTGCAAGGAAGCAAAATTGTTAGGTTGCACTTCTCAAAAGAGAAGAAAGAAAATTATTAGCTTGCATGATGATAAAACTTGAGATTATGTTTATAATGCAATGATTTGAAATTACATATCTCTAAACTTGATAGTTGCACTTCTCCTTTTTGTTGATGACAAAGGGGGAGAAGATATGATGATATGAGAATCATACATGGTAGGATGTAATATATTTTGATATTTTGATACCATGATGATACTTATGATAATGATCATGCATATGATGCATGCAATACTCATGATTTTATTATGATGATGTATATGATGTATTGCATATAATGTGAATCATGATTGCTTTGACTTGAATTCAATTTGAATTCAAGGTTTCTATCAATATGACATATTGATAGGGGGAGTTAAGGTTACCTCCGTCATCAATTGGTTGTCATCATCAAAAAAAGGGAGATTGTTAAATCTCAGATTTTGATGCTCAAACTAATTGATAGTATTTATCTGATTTATGTTTTGAGTGACACAGGAAGCCTCGATCAGGGAGAGACAATTAAAAGCAAGAAGAATCATATCGGCCAGAGTAGAACATGTTAGAAGATTGGACGTCGAGCCAAAGGATTGATTGATGTATTGACAAAAGGCCTTGGGCTATGGTTTCAGGCATCGGGCTAAAGAAGAGCAGAAATTACGCTAAGGAAATTGGAGTTGCGGAGGTCAACTGGTCAATTGGGTAATAGGCCGCAAGAGAGGACGATGCACCGAAGAATCGGACGAGGTATCGATGAACTAATGATTTGCCAGACAACATTTGATTCAGCTTTATAATAATTGTCTAGATCGAAGTAGGTTTTACGTGTAATTGGGTTGGAATTAGGCCAACTCAATTAAGGGCCAATTAGGCCCAAGTTTGAGTTATGTTGGGCCAAGTGAAAGGCTCAAACAATGACCCAAACTAGTGGAATCGTCAATGGCACAATCTTTGAAACTATGTCTAGTAGTGGTACTGCCAGTCTGGGTGGTAGTACCACCTAGACCCAATCTCCGAAATTGTTCGGCGGTGGTACCGCCCAGTGTCAGTGTTGTAGGCAATGGTACCACCTAACACAGGCGATGGTACCACTAGTACCTCGAAAATTGGGGATGAGACACTTTCTGTTAAGAAATCTTGAGGGCGACATCACATGCACAGCAGAAGAACAAGAAAAACAAAATCCCCACTTTCTCAAAAAGATGTTCGTCGTTGTGCGAAGATTGGTGCGCAAAAATCCATGAAACAAACTACGTATAGAATAGATTGTGTTACCTAGGGAGATTGTATATCCCTATTTCCTTACAGATCTCTAGGAGCGGGTAAAGGAGGTCAAGCGTCCTCCTCTCTAGCGGTGATCCACACAGTAGGGCTGCGACGACACTCCTCAAAACTTCAGGCCTGCTCTGAGGTGGAGAGGGGGAGAAGAATATGAGAGGCAAACAAAAGCTCTAGTCTATGAGGCTCTGAATCCTTCATATTTATAGAGGCCCCTTGTCAAACCCTAGTGGATCCTCCCCTAGTGGGTATTGGATCTGCATCCAATTACCCAAGCCTTTTAGATTAGTGGATCTCTATCCAATAATCTCTCATGGGCTCTTATTGGATCTCGTCCATGGGATCCAATAATTCAGGGGCTTATTGGATATCTAATAAGATAGGGGCTCCGACGGATATCTCATATCCGAACCTCTACTCATCGCAATGCCTACCATATGTGTGTGACCCTCTAGGCCCAATATTGAGCTGGCCGTGAGTCATAGCTGTCAGAACTCCTTCTGGCTCAGTGAATTATTATCTCTGTAATAATTCACTCGACTCATCGACTACGGACGTACTAGGCCACTACGTCGTAGTCCCCAAATGATACAGGAGAATGCAATCCATTGGACCTGTCTATCCTCAGTTACTGTGTACCTATAGTCTCTCATCCATCTAATATCCCAAAGACCGTATATCGGGCATGGTGCTGTCAGACCCATACGGTTTCTACTCGAGTCTTGCTCTAATCGGATTCTCCCGGAGAACTCTTTCTCTCTCAACCCAAATGACCCTAGCCAGGGATTTGTCTGAGCAAGAACACATGGGATATTCCTCTCATGACGCCGAGAGTGGATGATCCTCTATCGACACTCAATAGCCCTCATAAGGTTGACTGCCACTCCCAATGACTAATTGTACTAGATCTGGGACATCTAAACCTATAAGTCTGGTATCAAAGAGTGGAGCACTCATATAGGACATCATTGGTGTCTCAAGTCTAAGGACCAGATACACAACTAGGACTACGGAATCGTTGTCTGACAATAAGGCATCATCAACCATCTAGTATTCCATAAGCGGATCAATCAGTGAACTCATTCTCCAATGAGTACCTGGATTGTATCCCTAGTGTCCCCACACAAGCAGCTATGAGATCAGCTGCATCCATCATATGGACGGGTATATAGTACATCAGTCTGTCCGATTATTACGATGTCCCTCTCAAGTAACCTATGACCAGGATTATTTAGGATATGTGTTTAAACGTGAATCAGTCTCATTATTGTGATCTCATCACGATCCGATTCCCATTGCACGGATCCAAGGACATCACAATATATATATGTATATATGCAATAGACAATATAAAGTGATAAATGCTAAAATATAATAAGCAAAAAGATTCCGTGTCAAGTCACACGTGCCATCACTAACGTGATTGGCTTGTTGGGCACCTATGACTAGCAATCTCTCACTTGACCTAAAGCCAATCACCTATGTGTCTGATCCCCATCAGACCCCTGTGACGCTCAAAAACAATATGAGACAACGACTTTGTCAGTGGATCTATAATGTTATCTTCGGATGGAACTCTTTCCACTACTACATCTCCTCGGGTTACGATCTCTTTGATAAGGTGGAACCTCCTCAAAACATGCTTAGATTTCTGATGAGGCCTGGGTTCCTTCGCTTAAGCAATCACTCCATTGTTGTCGCAATATAAGGAAATCAGCTCCTCACTATCCAGCACAACCCCCAAATCTGTGATAAACTTCTTCATCCAGACTCCCTCTTTTGCTGCATCTGCTGCAGTAATGTATTCTGCCTCTGTAGTCGAGTCAGTAGTAGTATCTTATTTGGAACTCTTCCAGCATACTACTCCTCCATTCAAGGCGTACATATACCCCAAATTCGACTTGCTATCATCGACATGACACTGAAAACTTGAGTTTGTGTAGCCTTCAACCTTGAGGCTACTACCTCCATATACTAGTAAAAGATCCTTAGTCCTTCTCAAGTACTTAAGGATACACTTTACTGCTTTCCAATGCTCCAAGCTTGGATCCGCCTAATACCTACTCATGATACTAAGAGCATGCGCTATATTAGGCCTAGTACATAGCATAGCATACAAGATAGACCCTATTGCCGAGGCATAAGGTATCATATCCATGTTTGCCTTTTTTTCTAGAGTCTTTGGGAACATACTCCTAGAAAGCGATATCTCATGTCTCATCGGTATGAGACATCTCTTGGAATTTTCTATGCCAAACCTTTTGACAATGGTTTCTATGTACTTGGATTGGGATAAGCCAAGCATCCATTTGGATCTATCTCTATATATCCGAATCCCCAAGATATAGGATGCTTCCCCTAAGTCCTTCATGGAGAAGTGTCTAGATAACCAAGCTTTTACTATGGATAGCATTCCTATGTCATTCCCAATGATCAGGATGTCATCCGCATATAACACCGAAAAGGTGATAGTGCTCCCACTTACCTTCCTGTACACACAATCCCCATCTTCATTCTTAATGAATTCATAAGATCTTATTGCCTCATCAAATCTTAGGTTCTAACTTCGGGAAGCTTGCTTTAGTCCTTAAATGGATCTAAGCAATCTGCACATCTTATCTGGGCAGTCCTTGGACACGAATCCCTCAGGTTGTATCATATATACCTCCTCATCGAGGTTCCCATTGAGGAATGTAGTTTTCACATCCATCTGCCAGATCTCATAATCATAGTGTGCTACAATAGCCAATAGAATTCGGATGGATTTTAACATTGCTACGGGTGAGAAGGTTTCGTCATAGTCAACACATTGCCTTTGACGATACCCCTTAGCCACTAGCCTTGCTTTATAGGTCTCTACCTTTCCATCTACTCTGATCTTTTTCTTAAAGATCCACTTGTAACCGATGGGTACAATACCTTTGGGTGCATCAACTAGGTACCAAACCTTGTTGGAGTACATAGAATCCATCTCAGAATTCATGGCTTCTTGCCACTTCCCAGAGTTTATACTCATAATAGCCTCCTCGTAGGTCTGTGGATCAATATCCTCAACATCTTCTCCTCTAATATGTCCCACATATCTCTTAGGAGGATGGGATACTCTACCGGACCTACGTAAAGTTGGAACTTATGTGTTAGGTACCTAAACAGACTCGGGCTGTAGAGTGGTGCTTAAGCTTGGTTCTCCAACCTCGCTCAACTCTATCATGCTCCCACTATCTATGCCAAGAATGTGTTCTTTCTCAAGGAACACTGCTCTCTTGGCTATAAAGACCTTTAGGTCCTTGAGATAATAGAAATAATACCCATAAGTTTCCTTGAGATATCCCACGAACTTACACTACTCTATCCTCGATTCCAACTTATCGGGGTTATGTCTTTTAACGTGGGTAGGGCAACCCCAAATCTTAACAATTTTAAGATCGGACTTCTTCCCTTACCATATCTCATATGGTGTAGACACTACCGACTTAGTTGGAACTCTATTTAGAAGGTAAGCTATGGTCTCTAGGGCATATCCCCAAAATGAGATGGGTAGGTCAGCAAAACTCATCATGGATCGTACCATGTCTAACAGCATACGATTTCTCTTTTAGGACACTCCATTGAGCTGAGGTGTATAAAGAGGTGTCCATTGGGATAATATCTCATGGTCTTTGAGGAACTGAGTAAACTCTGTACTTAAGTACTCACCTCCTTGATCTGATCGAAGAGTTTTGATACTCTTTCCAGTTTGGTTCTCCACCTCATTCTTATACTCTATGAATTTTTCAAAAGCCTCGGATTTGTACTTCATTAAGTACACATATTCATACCTTGAGAAATCATCAATAAAGGTAATGAAATAGGAGTAACCACCAATGGCATGAGTTGACATGGGTCTACATACATCACTGTATATGAGTTCCAACAACTCAGTGGCTCTCTCTCCAGTTCCACTAAATGGAGAGTTGGTTAGCTTTCCATGAAGGCAAGGCTCGCAAGTTGCATATGACTCATAGTCGAATGGATCTAGATATCTATCATTTAGCAACTTTTGAATCCTTTCTTCATGGATGTGACCTAGCCTACAATGCCATAGGTATGCACTATTCATCTCATCTCGTTTCCTCTTGGACAGACTTACATTCATGATATGTGGAGTAGTGTCTAGCATAAATAAACCATTATGCAATGTCCCTTTCATGATGATCTCATCATCTAATAATATCAAACAATCATTATTCTCAAAAACTAATTTATATCCACTAATTGTCAAACATGAAATGGAGATAATGTTTTTGATAATAGAAGGAACAAAATAACATACATCTAATGTAATAAAAGCTCCACCAGGCAGATGTAGGGAAACCTCGCCAATAGCTACTACAGCAACTTTTACTCCATTGTCCATCATGAGGTCCATCTCACCTCTCTCTAGTCTCCTAGGCCTTGACAATGTTAGGATCGGAGCGACACTAAGAGGGGGGGTGAATTAGTGCAGCGGATTAAACTTGTAAGTTTGAAAACGATTTCGTAAAATGCAAGGAGATTTCGTTTCGATAGTAACTTGAGTAAAGTGAAAAACGAAAACTTGCTGCTATGTAGATAATGATTGCTGAAAAGTAAGAACTTGGTATGTAGATAATGATTGCAGAAAAGTAAGAACTCACACATTCAAGGAACACACCAATTTAAAGTGGTTCGGTCAAAATGACCTATATCCACTTGCGAAGCCTTCTTCGATGAGGCTCCAACTTCCACTAGCAAATCTCTTTGAAGGGGAAGGACAAATACCTCTCTTACAACCTTTTACAAGTGGTTCACACTCTTACAAGTTTTTAAAGAGAAAGAAGGAGGTGAACACTCAAGCAATTGAAAGCAAGACTTGCTACAGACTTTCCTAAGGCTTTATCTCAATTTCTTACACCTCAAAGGTTGTAATCTCTGCTGAGAATTGAGGGGTATTTATAGGCCTCAAGAGGATTCAAATTTGGGCTCCAAAATTTGAATTCTCTTCGGTTCCCGAAGCTAGCGGTGCCACCGCCTGTCAGTTGTGACATTGACAGTATACTGGGCGGTGCCACCGCCCAGTTCAGCGGTGCCACCGCCTAGCTCTCAGGTGCTGGGCGGTGCCACCGCCCAGACCGGCGGTTCCACCGCCCGACCTTACTAGTCACTGGTTGGGCTTTAAGTCCGGCCCAAACCAGGTTTCATTTTGGGCCCAGTTGGCCCCTAATCAAGATATAGGATTATTTCTTAATCCTAACCTTAATTACATTCAAACTACGTAACTAAAGACATACTCCTAAGCAAGTTTTTAACCGGCGAACTTCAAGTCTTGTTCCGGCGAGCTTTCCGGCGATCTGATCTTCCGACGGACTTCCGATACGCCCTTGGATTTCTTCCGACGGACTCCCAGCTGGCTCCCGATCTTGTGGCGAAGTCAACGAGTAGCCGAGCCTTCTCGGTGATCTCTGCGAACCTCCGATGATCTCTTCAGCGGACTTCCGAAAACTCCGATAAGTCCCCGATTTCTTGTCGATTGGTTCCGGCAGCATCTCCGACGAATCTTCGGACTCTCGAACACCCATCAAACTTGACTCCGGTAGACTTGCTTTATGTCTTCAAGCTGTCGTAGTTAATCCTGCATACTTATCTCAACATATGGATTAGATAAAACATGACAATTGAATTCATCATCAAAATCCGAGATTCAACAATCTCCCCCTTTTTGATGATGACAATCAATTGATAACGGAGTTAACCTTAACTCCCCCTATCTATATGCCATACTTGAGATAAGACATTCTTGAATTCAAAGCCTTTGAATTCAACAGACATATTGATAAGTTAAGATGCTTAACCTTATCAATACTCCATCATGATTCCTATCATGATATATCTCTCTGAAAATGATGTCAAGGCTTGACATCCATTTTCAATTTTTACATTTCAAGTTTAAAAGATAGTAATCGAAGCGATTCATCATATAGTAAGATATCAACATGTAAGATTGCAATGCAAGTTCTTGATATCTTAACATGATGCAATCATGGCATAATGCAAATTTGGCAATTATAGCACCACTTCATGTAAAAATTTCTCATTCAAATATGGCATTCACAGCATCAATTCATATATTTCTCTCCCTTTGTCATCAACAAAAAGGAGAACAATATAAGCAAATTTTAAATATAAGTGAGATGCCATAAGCAAGTTCATGTCATTTTTCAACAAAGAGTGATAGGATACCAAATATACAAACATCTCAAGGAAGACATGACATGGAGATAGCTTTGAAAACTTCTTCCTTTTTATTTGTTATTATTATTATTATATTTTTTACATGATAAGTTTATGAGAGATGCATTTGCTAATTGATTCCATATGTCAAAAATCAATGATATGAATCAAACTCGATATGACATATGCTTATGAAAGCTACATTAAGTTGGAAGAGAATGATGTATCAAGAAAATCTGATTGTTAGGATCAAGAAGATACTAAATCTGAAATTTAACATTTTCATGCATTCGAACAAGGTTTTTCTATAGATTTTCAAAACGCAATCACGAAGATAAAACATGCTTATTATCATGGAAATTTTTATATCCAAAACACAAAATTTCCAACATGTTATTGAGGCATGTAGAATCATCATAGCAATTAAGTGATTTGATCATTGAATCAAGAAAGTCCAAAAAATAAATTTAATGAATTCAAGCATTCGGACACATTAACATTCCTAATTCTCTTCTAATGAAATCAAATTGTTCTTCACTTAAAGGCTTTGTAAAAATATCAGCTAGTTGATGTTTAGTATCAATGAACTCTATTACTACATCATGATTAGTGACATGATCTCGTATAAAGTGATGTCTAATATCAATATGTTTTGTTCTTGAGTGTTGAATCGGATTCTTTGTTAAACATATAGCACTTGTGTTATCACATTTAATGGGAATATTTTTAAGATGAACTTTATAATCTTCTAAGGTGTTTTTCATCCACACAACTTGTGCACAGCATGCACTAGCTGCAATATACTCAGCTTCAGTTGTTGATAGTGCAACCGAGTTTTGTTTCTTAGATGACCAGGAAACAAGAGAATGTCCCAAAAATTGACATGTTCCTGATGTGCTTTTTCTATCTAATCTACACCCACCAAAATCTGCATCAGCATAAGCAATTAACTCAAACTTCTCAATTTTTGGATACCATAATCCTAGATTTGTGGTACCTTTAAGATATCTAAGTATTCTTTTAACCGCTTTGAGATGAGATATCTTAGGGTTTGATTGAAACCTAGCACAAAGTCCTACACTGCACATGATATCTGGTCTAGTTGCAGTGAGGTAAAGTAAACTTCCTATCATACCCCTATAAGTTTTTTGACCGAAACTTTCTCCACTTTCATCAACTTCTAATTTAGTGGAGGTGCTCATAGGAGTGTTAATAGCTTTTGAGCTTTCCATATTAAATCTTTTTAGCAAATCTAAAGCATATTTAGTTTGACTAATAAAGATGTCATTTCTTAGTTGCTTAATTTGTAAGCCTAAGAAAAAGGTTAATTCTCTCATCAAACTCATTTCAAATTCAAGACTCATGGTTTTAGCAAAAGATTCACAAAGAGATTCATTTGTAGAGCCAAAGATAATATCATCAACATAAATCTGAACAATGAGAAAATTATTTTCAAAATTCTTGATAAATAATGTAGTATCAACCTTGCCTTTTGTGAAATTATTTTCAATAAGAAAAGAACTAAGTCTCTCATACTAAGCCCTTGGGGCTTGTTTTAAACCATAGAGAGCTTTAGTTAATTTAAACACATGATTAGGGAGGCTATTATTTTCAAATCTGGGAGATTGTTCAACATAAACTTCTTCGGAAATAAAGCCATTTAGAAAAGCACTTTTAACATCCATTTGAAACAACTTAAAATTATTATTACTAGCATAGGTAAGGAGCATCCTTATGGCTTCTAATCGAGCCACAGGAGCGAAGGTTTCTTTATAATCGATACCTTCTTCTTGGTTGAAACCTTTGGCCACTAATCTAGCCTTGTTTCTAACCACGATACCATATTCATCTTGCTTGTTTCTAAAGACCCATTTAGTACCAATAACTAAATGGTTATTTGGCCTAGGAACAAGCTTCCACACCTTATTTCTCTCAAATTGATTTAACTCATCATGCATTGCGATAATCCATGAATCATCTTTCATGGCTTCGTCAATACATTTAGGTTCAATTTGGGAGAGAAAAGCGGCGTTGGCACAAAAATTTTTAAGAGAAGAACGTGTTTGAACCCCCTTAGATGTGTCTCCTAGGATTAGCTCCTTAGGATGAGCATCTACATACTTCCAATCCTTGGGTAAGGATGTTTCGGAAGTGGATGCATCCAAGTTGCTAGTTGGAGAAGGGGTTTCATTTAAATTCAAGGAATCGAAATTAACATCATCATCAAGATCATTTTTCTTGATTTCGGAAATCTCATTGAAAACAACATGAATGGATTCTTCTATAATTAAAGTTCTTTTATTAAAGATACGAAAAGCTTTAGAAACCGAAGAATAACCAAGGAAAATTCCTTCATCGGATTTAGCATCAAATTTTCCTAAGGCATCTTTTTCATTCAAGATAAAACACTTACACCCAAAAACTTTAAAATATGAAACATTAGGTTTTTTGTTTTTCCACAACTCATAGGGAGTTTTGGTGAGTAAAGGTCTTACTAGAACTCTATTCAAAATATAGCATGCAGTGTTTACGGCTTCGGCCTAAAAATATTTGGGTAGGTTATGTTCATTCAACATGGTTCTCGCCATTTCTTGTAAATTTCTATTTTTTCTTTCTACTACTCCATTTTGTTGAGGATTTCTTGGAGTAGAGAAGTTGTGATTGTATCCATTAAATTCACAAAATTCTTGAAAATTACGGTTTTGAAATTCACCACCATGATCAGTTCTAATTAACGAAATCATAGAACCTTTTTCATTTTGGACAAGTTTACAAAACTTGGTAAAATATCTAAAGCATTCATTTTTGTGTTTTAAGAAATAAGTCCATGTGTATCTACTATAATCATCTACAATGACAAAGGCATATTTGCTACCTCCTAGACTTGATGTAGAGATAGGTCCAAACAAGTCCATATGGATCAATTGTAAGGGCCTAGAGGTACTTATTTGATTCTTAGATTTGAAACTATCCTTAATTTGTTTTCCTAATTGACAAGCATCACACACATTATCTTTGATGAACTTGATATGAGGAATTCCTCTTACAAGTTCTTTGGATGATATTTGAGTGATTAGTTTCATGCTAGCATGACCTAATCTCCTATGCCAAAGCCAAGCATCTTCATTCAAAACCATGAAACACATTTCATTACAAAGATCATTGATGTCAATAGTGTATACGTTATTTTGTTTTAATGCAATCATAGATGTGTTTTTGTATGGTTTTTCAATGATGCAAGTATTAGATTCAAATTTGACAATATATCCTTTATCACATAATTGACTAATGCTCAAGAGGTTATGTTTTAAACCATCAACTAACAAAACATCTTCAATAAAGAAGTTGGATTTGTTACCTATGGTTCCTTTGCCAATGATTTTACCCTTGTTGTTGTCTCCGAAGGTGACATAGCCTTCGTCTATGCTAGTGAGCTTAGAGAATTGAGATGGATCTCCGGTCATATGCCTTGAGCATCTACTATCAAGGTACCATCTCTTGCTCCTAGCTTGTGATGGTGTATGTTTCTACAAGAAATGATTATTTTTAGGAACCCATTTACTTTTGGGTGCCTCAAAAACTGATCTAACTTGTTTATCATGTTGCATAGAATTGATTATGGTTCCTTTAGGAACCCAAATCAGTTTGTTCGGACTAGTTTTCTTGAATGGACATTGATAAGTTTTATGTCCATATTTGCAACAAAAGTTACATTTGCTTTGGTGCCGAACATGTAAGATAGGGCCTTTTATGAAGGTGGTTGGATTTTGGTGAGGACTTCTCACAAATCCGATTCCACTTCTTTTAAGAACGTGACCCTTATTTATAAGGATCATGTTCAAAGACTTGCTACCAACCTCGAATTTCTTCAAGGTGTCCTTAAGTAGCAAGTTCTCCTTTTGGAGAGTTTCTAGATCATGACATTTTATACATGGAGCTAAACTATCATGATATTCAGATTTTAATTTATCGAAATTACAAGTAAGACTATTATGCTCCTTTTTTAGCAATTTGTATTTTCTACTAATAGTTTTGCATTCATCAAATAAGTCATGGAAGGCATTTAATAATTCATCAAATGATAAATCTGCATCAATTAAATTGGTTACCTCCTCTCCGATGGCCATTAGGGCATAGTGAGCAACTTGCTCGGTGTTGGACTCCTCTTCTTCGGACGTGCTTGAGTCATCCCACGTTGCTTTGAGCGCCTTCTTCTTTGGTGTTCTTTTCTTGACTTGGGGACATTCACTTTTGTAGTGTCCCAGTTTCTTGCATTCGTAGCAAATAACTTGGTCCTTCTTGGGTTCAAATTTATTTTTTGTGTCATTTTTAAACTTGTTTCTTTTAATGAATTTTTTAAATCTTCTTGTTAGAAGTGCCAAGTCATCGTCAAAGTCCTCATCACTTGAGTTCTCTCTCAAGTGGTCTTCTTGAGTTCTAAGTGCCATATCCTTCCTGTTCTTTGGAAGGATGTCTTCTTGCTCTTCATGAGCTTTGCAAGTTATTTCGTAAGTCATTAATGACCCGATTAATTCTTCAAGAGGGAAGTTGTTTAAATCTTTAGCCTCTTGAATAGCAGTGACTTTAGGGTCCCAACTCTTAGGAAGGGATCTTAGAATCTTATTTACGAGCTCAAAATCCGAAAAACTTTTACCGAGTCCTTTTAGACCATTGACGACATCCGTGAAACGGGTGTACAGGTCGCCAATAGTCTCGCTCGGTTTCATCCGGAAAAGTTCAAATGAATGTATCAAAAGATTGATTTTTGACTCTTTCACTCTACTTGTGCCTACGTGAGTCACTTCGAGTGTATGCCAAATATCAAACGCGGTTTCACAAACTGAAACACGGTTGAACTCGTTTTTATCAAGCGCACAAAATAAGGCATTCATAGCCTTTGCATTAAACTGAAACACGGTTGAACTCGTTTTTATCAAGCGCACAAAATAAGGCATTCATAGCCTTTGCATTAAGAGCGAAAGTCTTCTTTTCCAATTCATTCCAATCGATCATTGGAAGAGAAGACTTCGAAAATCCATTTTCGACAAGATTCCAAATTTCAAAATCCATAGAAATAAGGAAGATCCTCATTTGGGTCTTCCAATAGGTGTAGTCCATCCCATTGAACATGGGTGGACGTGTGATAGAATGACCCTCTTGGTTTCCGGCGTATGCCATCTCTCTTGGGTTTTAATCCGTTTGAGAGTTAACCCCGCTCTGATACCAATTGTTAGGATCGGAGCGACACTAAGAGGGGGGGGTGAATTAGTGCAGCGGATTAAACTTGTAAGTTTGAAAAGGATTTCGTAAAATGCAAGGAGATTTCGTTTCGATAGTAACTTGAGTAAAGTGAAAAACGAAAACTTGCTGCTATGTAGATAATGATTGCTGAAAAGTAAGAACTTGGTATGTAGATAATGATTGCAGAAAAGTAAGAACTCACATATTCAAGGAACACACCAATTTAAAGTGGTTCGGTCAAAATGACCTACATCCACTTGCGAAGCCTTCTTCGATGAGGCTCCCAACTTTCACTAGCAAATCTCTTTGAAGGGGAAGGACAAATACCCCTCTTACAACCTTTTACAAGTGGTTCACACTCTTACAAGTTTTCAAAGAGAAAGAAGGAGGTGAACACTCAAGCAATTGAAAGCAAGACTTGCTAAAGACTTTCCTAAGGCTTTATCTCAATTTCTTACACCTCAAAGGTTGTAATCTCTGCTGAGAATTGAGGGGTATTTATAGGCCTCAAGAGGATTCAAATTTGGGCTCCAAAATTTGAATTCTCTTCGGTTCCCGAAGCTAGCGGTGCCACCGCCTGTCAGTGGCGGTGCCACCCCCTGTCAGTTGTGACACTGACAGTGTACTGGGCGGTGCCACCGCCTGGCTCTCGGGTACTGGGTGGTGCCACTGCCCAGACCAGCGGTTCCACCGCCTAGCTCTCGGGTGCTGGGCGGTGCCATCGCCCAGACCGGCGGTTCCACTGCCCGACCTTACTAGTCACTGGTTGGGCTTTAAGTCTGGCCCAAACCAGGTTTCATTTTGGGCCCAATTGGCCCCTAATCAAGATATAGGATTATTTCTTAATCCTAACCTTAATTACATTCAAACTACGTAACTAAAGACATACTCCTAAGCAAGTTTTTAACCGGCGAACTTCAAGTCTTGTTCTGGCGAGCTTTTCGGTGATCTTCCAACGGACTTCCGATACGCCCTTGGATTTCTTCTGACGGACTCCTAGCTGGCTCCCGATCTTGTGGCGAAGTCAACGGGTAGCCGAGCCTTCTCGGTGATCTCTGCGAACATCCGATGATCTCTTCGGCGGACTTCCAAAAACTTCAATAAGTCCCCGATTTCTTCTCGATTGGTTCCGGCAGCATCTCCGACGAATCTTCGGACTCTCGAACACCCATCGAACTTGACTCCGGTAGACTTGCTTTATGTCTTCAAGCTGTCGTAGTTAATCCTGCATACGTATCTCAACATATGGATTAGATAAAACATGACAATTGAATTCATCATCAAAATCCGAGATTCAACAGACAAAACCTGCAACGAATTGCATATATGATAAGCACTATCGGTATCCAATACCTATGTGTTATCATAAGAGTCTGACAAATGGAGACTGATCATGAATGTACATGAAGCTTCACTAAGCTTTTGTTTCGCCTTTTCTGCAAGGTACTCTTTGCAGTTCCTCTTCCAATGCCTATCTTTGCCATAGTGGAAGCATTGGCCTTTATCCTTTACTGGGTCTTTCTTAGCAACCTTTGTTTTTCCTAGTTTGGCCTTGCCCTTTCCCTTCTTAAGGGACTTTTCTGCTTTCCTTTTCTTTCTAGTCTCATCAGTGTAGAGAATTGGCTTCTCTTTCTTAATAGTACTCTCTGCCTCCCTCAACATATTGAGGAGCTTTGGGAGAGTCACCTCAAGCTTATTCATATTAAAATTCATTATGAACTGTGAAAAGGAATCTGGTAGGGACTGAAGCACAATGTCCACACACAAGTTATCCTCTAGGACCATTCCTAGACCTGTAAGTTTCTCCATCCACTCAATCATATTTAGAATATGGTTCTGAACCGATGTCCCCTCAGTTATCCTAGTGCGGAAGAGGCTCTTGGATATCTCATATCGCTGAGTCCTTCCCTGTTCCTTAAATAATTTGCGGACATGTAGGAGAATGGATCTAGCATCCATCTTTTCATATTGTCTTTATAACTCAGGAGTCATAGAGCCCAACATATAACACTGAACAAGAGTGGAGTTATCAATGTACTTTACATAGCAAGCGATCTCATCCTCGCTTGCCCCTTCCTCGGGCGTAGGCATTACTGTATCAAGGACGTATGCGATTTTCTTCACCGTGAGAACAATTCTCAAGTTGCAGAGCTAATCCGTATAATTTGGACCAGTGAGACGGTTGACATCAAGTATGTCACGTAAGGGATTTGAAAGCGACATTTTCTGAAAATAAATATGCAGCAGAAATGAATAACATGCAGATTTTGCAAGAAATAAACTATCAAGATATGGACTTCTATCTTAATATGCTCCCATTATTTTACTAACGAGTCACGCGACACCCTCAACACGTGAAACGGAAGTCTCCGGCAGACTTCTAGTAGGGATCAGGATCCAATCAGCATTTTAGTGTAACCTCGAGGGACTCGACCAATTACACTAAGCCCAAAAGGTATGCAACTCTTGCCGATCATAACTCCTTGTGATTCCCGTCTTATTTGGCCTCTGAATCACAATGGTCTCAAGGGACTCGACCAACTATGATGTTCGGTTAAGTCAAACACCTTCGTTACAAGATGAATCTGATTTGATGATATACCCTCGAGGGACTCGACCAAGCATACCATGCCCTCAGGTCACCGGTGACATCTCTATGTCATAGATAAGATAGCAAATCGCGATATAGGTGAGCCTCGAGGGACTCGACCAACTCAACCTATACTGAGAATTGGTTCCTCCCTATAATGATGGAAGGCCACGTGGGTCAATCTAATTGCCTCACGTTTACCGACTTAATATTATCGAGAGAGAGAGAGAGGTTTCTATGATTTGGTCTCCTAATATAACATGTTATATATATACATATTTAATATATATATTTATATCGCATGCAAATATATATACATATCTAGTAGGTATATAAGCAATCACACCAGATGATCATGAACCACAGCCTAATGTGATCAGGCCTGAGCCAGTAGGCCTAATCACTCACATGAAGATCTATGTGTGTAACAGTACATCTTCATGCTCTGTGATCGTCCATCTTGTCCTCGTCGGTTCCGTCGACATCTCGATGTATCTCCATGTATCACAATCGTTCGTCTCGTGGGTCCCATTATCACATCCATGCTCCCGTTGCGCCTTCTCATATGATTACAACTTAATCATAAGCATGCAGGCTCGACAACTTAGCCACTGACTGACTTTATGATACACGCGCTAGATGGCTACTCAACCAAGAAGCAACTAATAGAAAACCTATGAAATTATAATAAATCCCACCTAGCTGCCTCTATCCTATAAAGAAGAGTGACTAGGGTTTATATTTGGGCCTTTACGCTTCCTAGCTGCTGCCCCGCCCTTTTATTAGGTCAGTCGACTAGGGTTGAGGGCAAAAGAGGTAATTCACTTAGGAAGCAATCTCTAGGAATAGGGTTTGGAGCCTTATATAAGCATGTAGCCTTCATCTCTTTGAGAATAAGAACTATCTATAATTGTAGCCATATGGTTGACTTATAGGAGGGTGGAACTACTATAGCGTTCCAAGGTTTGATCTCTCTCAAAGATTAATCTACATAGAATTCTTTTAGGGTTTTATCACGTATAAATACTCCTCACATACTTACTTGCAAGAGTGTGAAAAGCTTGTGATTTTAAAGTGATGTAAACTCTTGAAAAGTATCAAAAAGTTGAGAATTTAAATTTTTGGTTCTATTTCTGAAGCTATTTGGGGCCTATAAATACCCCTCTCATACTTGCTTACAAGAGTATGAAAAGCTTGTGGATTGAAAGTGTTGTAAACTCTTGAAAAGTGTTAAGTCTCTTTCTCCTTGAGTCTAATAGGTATTCTAAGGAAGGTGAGAGTTCTTTTATAAAAGAGGGGTGTAAGGGTTCTCTCCTAAATCTATGAAAATGAGATAGAGTTATAATAAAATTAGTTGATCTTCATCCGATATTCAGTAGTGAAAGTTGGTGGTCTTAAAGGAAGAGAAATTGGGAGTGAACATACGTCACGATGATTGAACGATTATAAATCAATTTGTTTTTCTTCTTTTGCCTTGATTTACTATTGTACTAACTTGAGGTCGAGAAATCTCTTTCAATCTCAGTTTTTGTATAGGTGACATATCGGGAGTTTGATATTTTGAAGATATCTTAGATAATTTTGTATATACAAGTCTATATCATATTGAATTGATTAAGACATTAAAGATATATTTTTTTATTACTATTACTTATTATATAAGAAAAAAAAAAAAAAGGATTCCAAACAAAAGACAAAATAATTGGCACCAGAATCCTGCCTGCCTTTGTCATGCAACTATTGTCGGCATATAGAAACCGGAAGTGGGGTGAGAAGAGGGAAGGAGAACCACATTATCTTGCACAGGACACTGTCTGCAAGTTTTTGCAAAGTGGTCCTCGATACTTCTACCCGCCTTGAATCGGCCAATGGCCCAGGTTTTAAAACCAGCACAGGGTGAAGAGGACAACTGGCCAAACCTGTGATTTGTTCTGGTCTTGGAGCGAGTTTGCAGCCATCATTACCTGGCCTTGAATGACCTGCTCTTGCCATGGTAGAGAAGGAAGAGAACTGTGTGTGCGAGAGAGACAGAGAACTTGCAGCCATTTAAGGGAAAGGGAGGGGACGAAATGAGTGTTAACCTTGAGAATAAGTGTAGTTCAAGGCTCAGTGCATCTGAGCAGCACAGTGCCTGAAACATATGCAGCTTGAGGACCACTTCATATGCTAGTGGAGATCGGAGTACTCACTGTTCCTCGAAACATTGCCTAGTACCCATTATTCATCGTCCTCGTTCTACATGGTAGTATTGTTTTGCTCTCTTTAGCTTTCATGGTGCGCTTTTTTCTCCTCTCCCGTGTGGTCCATAAGGCAGCGGCTGACACAAAATGCTGGGACTCCCTCGCATGCCAAAAGACAATTGGCACATGTAGAAGTTGCAGGACTCTGCTAACAAAGGGGAAAACGTCCCAGAAAGAGCTCTAAAGGTCCAGAAGACCTTTTTATATGGACCAGAAGATCCGATGAGGTCATGGACAACTCAAAGATGGAGCGGTTGAAGATTTGAATCAAAAAGGGTTTGTTGATGGACTTTTCAGTATAAATTAGTTCTGAGATAAGGAATAGCCAAGCTGGGTATGTAGATATATGTCAACTAAACTAATCCCTTTTGCATCATGATTCTAAAAGAAGCATCGCGTTAACCTTTTCATTTCAATTAAATAGTCTCCATCAGACTCTTTGATTCTCACTTGAGTTTTGTGAGCTCCAAATCACTTCAACGCAGTTATATCTGTGCATGTTGAAACCGACACAAAATCACGATATCACAAAAACAAAATTTTATCTCAAATTAATCCACCTGCAGTGGCGATGAATATTTATAGGATTTTCTAACTGATTTTAGAAACTATATTTTGATGTTTAAATCTATTAAAATAATTAAGATTAACATACATGTGATTTGACACCGATCCAATCCAAGAGTTTGGGCTTGTTAAGTTATTGATTCCTTGGTCCTACATCAATCTTCATCTCTCGTACATCAATTTTATCTTGACCAAATCAATAGCTGGTTGGCACCTCTTTTGACATCATTTACTCGTTTCTTACACTTTGGTGTTGCTTCGGTAAACATGTTCTGATAGCGAAGACTTGGATGTAAAAGCAGCTGATTTGGTATAAGAAGCTGTGAAGCACTTCATTCGAGATTGACTGGTACTATTGATACGTAATTGTTGTTTATGATTATTTTGAAATTGGAAAAAAAATATATGCTACTCTATGCGAATAAGTCAATGGAGCGCACGACAATTTGTGTCTCAACGTGATCTTGTTCACGCTACATGCAAAAAAAGGAAAAAACTGATTGTAACGAATGGCCAAGAATCTATTGGTGTCTTATGTACATTTTAGACAAGCATTTTGAGAGGTGTGACATGATCAAACTCCATATATGTGTATGGATCGACCGGTAATTTATTAAGTCCAAGCTGTCTGCATTTGACCAATAGATGCTTCTTTATCATTAGGACTACAGATATGATTATTGGTAATAAAGAAATATGGCATATCCAATATACAATTATTATGAACAAATAATAAGATCCTCGGCAAGAAAGAATTTTTTATTTGAAGTTAATCAATAGAATTTTGGCATGAAATCTTTGAGGTTTGCATGAAAATCTACAT